>CM077243.1:29506348-29513848 GCA_039654775.1 Spinibarbus caldwelli
ATTCTACTGAAGCTCCTCATCACCTGTAGCGTTTCCACGCTTGTTTGACTAGCGCCTGTAGCTGAGGCTAAGTTGGAGTGTGTCTCAAAAGTCTCCTGTTTGACGTGGTCGTAAAGACATTCTGCATGTAAATAGACGCAATTCTTGTCAAGAAAAAAGAGGTGGAAACAGCAGTTGTGCGTGGGGTGGCCAACCCTAGCCCCACCCCTGCGTTAACTGCGTTAAATATTTTGAACGCTGTTAAACTGGAAAAATTAAACGCCTGCATTAACGCACAAATTTTTTTACAAATTGGATATAATATGAATAATAATACCTTTCATAATAATAAAGTATGAAACTAAATAATTAAATCACAAGCTTTTGCAGTTTGATAAGCACACTAAGCTATATCACAATTTTGATTTTAGTTTAATTAACAGATGTTTCGCCAAAGCAGTGGTGAAAAGCAATGTTTGAGACCTTTTATATTATGGGAAGTTTAAGAATAATTGCAGTTCATTATGAAACTGTGGCGGGACAGAGGCGATTCATGGGAAACGGTGCATTTCTTTCTTCAGCGGACATACAAAATAAGATATTTTGAGGAAAGTTGGGAACCAAACAACAATCATTGATTTCCGTTGTATGGACTAAAAAAAAGTGTGAGACATTTCTCCAAATACTTTATTTTATGTCCCACAAAAGAAATTCGTGCATGAAGACAGACTTTTCATTTTTGGGTGGAGTGTCCCTTGTTATCAGGCTTTGACGAAACCTGATCTTTTAGGTACTTGCGCTTCTTCCCTGACGGTCAGGTGATGATGTTGACCACACCCGAGGACCCTTTGGTCACTGTCCCAAGGCTGCGCAGCAAGAACTCCAGGTATGTGTCATGGGTCTAAATCAGTGGTTTTCAATCCTGGTCCTGGGGACCCACCGCTCTGCACATTTTGAATGTCTCTTATCTGATATACACAGTGCAGTACATGGATCTCTCTCCTAATGAGCTGATGATCTGAATCAGGTGTGTTAAATAAGGGAGACATGCAAAATGTGCAGAGTGGTGGGTCCCCAGGACCAGGATTGAAAACCACTGGTCTAAATAACAAACCCCTGCTCTGAACTTAACTTTGCTGAAAGCACATTTCTAGGCCATGTGCCATCTTGAAATCATTCAGTTTCAATTTTCAATTTCCACAGGATGGATTCCATCATGTTTGGCCATTATCGCCTGTCCCAGGATACAGACAATCAAACCAAAGTTTATGTTGTTGTCTCCAAGAGAAAAGAAGAGGTCGGTTTGCCTGTGCAAGTTTATGGCCCCTTTCTTTTAACAACGCTATTTTATTTCTTTGCTGTTTTTTTTTTTTTTTTTAACTAGCAATGAACCAATTGTCATCTTTCAACAGAAGGTGGCAGAGTACCAGAAGAGCCGGTTCTGCAGGCGGAACCCAGCCCCCGAAGCAGAGCGCGCCTTCCATGTAGGACTGCAGCTGTCCTCAGGGGGGCGGCAACGCTTCAACAAGCTGATGTGGATCCACCATTCCTGCCACATCACCTACAGGTATCCCACCAATCTGCCTTCTCAAACACATCTGACGAGTCTGAATGATTTTCCACTTGCCGCCTGTTCACACAATTATTGAGGATGCATTAGAACATCACCTATAAGGAGATACTGATCAAATGCTTAAAGGAATTAGTCTATTCTAAAATTAAAAAAAAAAAAAACTTTTACTCACCATCATGACTTGAATTTTTTGGTGTTTTAAATATGTTCACCTTGTGATGAAGGCAAATGAGGACAGATACTATCTAGCTTCAACATAACACAAAAGCACCAAAAAGTTGTCATAAAAGTAGTCAATATTAAAAAATAAACAAGTCTTTATTTGTAAGTCTTTTTTAATGACAAAAAATATGCAGGAAGTAATGGAAACAAGTATGCATAAGCTGAACTGAGGCTGCAGAATTTGATTTTGGCACTCAAATATGAGTAATGTAATCTGTGTGACCATAATTTTGTTCTCAGCTGATCCTTCCATTAAGTGAAGCCTAAAAACTTTCAGATACACAAGGACTGATTCTGATTTTACACACACACACACACACACACACACATATATATATATATATATATATATATATATATATATATATATATATATATATATATATTATTTGATTTTATTTTTTGTAATTACTGTGTTGTTGTGTAAAGTAAGCATTTGCCATCACTTAATTGCTACATATCAGCATCCATTTGTGTCACTTCAGCATGCTGGGAGATTTTGTACATTTCCAAACTCTTTTGTTTTCTTTTCCTCCCATAGATCGACTGGAGAGACAGTTGTCACTGCATTTGATGTAGACAAAATGTACACGCCTCTGTTTTTTGCACGAGTGAAGAGCTACACAGCTTTTTCAGAGCATCCACTGTAGGACGACCCAAGCGATGCATGCAGTAACTCGACCCTTGACCCCTCAAGGTTTACACCTCACTGCCACCTCCATCTGCTCTCCCTACTGCTTCCAGCCCCAGGCTCTTTCTTATGAATGTACAAGAATGGTGTGACATTTTTAGATTCCTACAGTCTTAACTGCAGCTCAAAGCATTATGATTTGTTTTCATGGTAGTGTCAGATCTGTCTTGCTCATATTGTAAAGATAAGATTAAAGATTGTCTGTAAGATGTTTCAAGTTGACTGTGATGAATGTTCACTTTGTTTTTGTGAATTTCAGTGAGGGAATATGTCTACTGACAACTGGAACACCCAAATAAATGAGCTATATTGTGTTTTGCTCTCTTTTCTTTTGTGTGTGTAAATTGTTGCATAATACCTTAAGTCAAATTGAAATCAGAGGAAGAAACATTGGTCTTTGCAGTTTCATCAAAATGTTTCCTGTATGACAGTTGTCACCATTTCAACCCCTCTCTTTTCAACATTTTTTCTTGAATATTTTGTTCTATTCAGTACTTATAAGAAAAGGGTGATTTTCCAACATCATTTTCAGTTCAGTTTATGTTTTCTTTGCTGGACCCTGCGGTTTGAACGTCTTTGAACCAAGCACCCTTCAGAAATCAGGTCTAGAATTTGATAAAGAGGACAGATATAATCCAACTATAACATGCTCAGAGATCTGGGGACTGAAGTGGATTTAGTTCAAGGGGAATTAGATCTGTGACAAAATATCAAAGAGAATATAAAGTGATATTCTCTTTCAAATCCATTGGTAAGCCTTTTTCTTTATTATATGATTATTTGTCCTAGTTTGTCATGGTTATGGAAATCAGCAATATCAGGTAAAGTTTAAATCTGAATAAGTGTTTGTAGTTGCTTTGCTTTTATTTCATATTCTGCAAACATCCTGGAAATTCATTGGTTGAAACGTGTGGAAACTCATCAGTAGATTTATCACAGTAGATTTATTATATTAGAATTCAGTTAAGGCCAATAAGAAAAACCTTTCAATATTTTAAACTTAAATATACAATACCTGAAATCAAAAAGACGAGTAAATAAACACTGACACATGATTTATTTCCAAATAAAAATCACTTTATTGGTAATGTCTCTGATGTTAACGGCCTACTTGTATTAATACTTCTGTGATAACACCATTAATTGTCTACTGTGCTATTAGCTAATGGTCTCTTGTACACTGGATGGGAAGGTAGGTCTATATTTCTGCACTAACAGCATGAATTAACAGCATTATATAATTTACCAGGGAGGTATTACAGTAATGCAATATATAATTACTTATCCTAAATACAATACTAAGAGAGAATGGCGTGATTGTTATATTATATGAAGAACTGGAATTGTTTAGTGTTACAGTAGGAGTATTTTTTTCCTGTAGTTCTTTGCTTAATGGTTTAACGCCTAATTTACACTTTAACAGCAGGCTAGATTAAGGAAACGGTTTGTTCAAACAAGGGCAAAATGAATGTTGCTTGACAAGATCTGGAATGCTGGCACAAAGAATGAGTATGTTAAGCTGTTGAAACACACTGGATACTGATTTCATGTTTTAGGCGACTCGGTACAGGACTAAAGAACTGTGCTCATTCCCTTCACTGCCTGACATGCAGCACTTTCAGTGCCTCAGAAAGGAAAAGGAAAGTGTTACAGAGTTAAAAATGTGCTTTATAAATACAGTGTAAACCATTGTTCATTGTTCTGGTAAAAGTGAAAGTGATGTGCTGAACTACTGATTCATTGTGATATTTTTGACACCAGTAAATAAAACAGAAGCTATTCGTTGCTTCTTTTTTTTGCAGCCAAGGGTTCAAGGATGAGATATTAAACTGACATCTGCAGGCTGGAGACACTGTGGTGGACAAGTTTGAAACATTGATAGACTGCAATGGATGCAATGTCAGTGTAATCTGTGCCAACAGTTTCATATACAACAAACAACTGTATATTTGTGATCTGTTACCCCCCTCTTTTACAATTACAACCCAAACCCTGGGTCATGCCTGGCTCATATTTCACCAACAAATCAAAATATAACAAATAATTATTTGCTTAATTTTTATTTATTTATTTTTTTTGCAACTATTAAACTTGTAACATTGTGTTAATGAAATTTTAGCACATTTGGGTGGAAAGTATCTTTAAACTGTAAAGTAAATATTGTAGTACAGTAAAGTTTTCATGTAATACTGTTTAAAAAAAAAAAATAATAATAATAATAATGGGAATAATGAGAAAAAAAAAAAAAAATTAAAAAAAAGGTCTACGTTGGGGTGAAATATAACCTGGACATGTTTTCATGAGATTCAGCTACAATACAGCGCTACAACAAATTATGCTAAATCCATGTAAACAAAATAAACGGTCCATTTTCTTTTGTAAACATACATTACTTCACTAAACTCGCTCGATTAGGCCATAAAACTATATAGCTTCCATTTTTCACCGTATTTTTCAAAGTATTTACATACTACCTCCTATTGACTGTAGGATTATCTGCCTTCTGCCTGTGCTATAAATAAACACTGCATATGCTACTACTGTGTTTAATTCAGCTCATAAGTGTGACATTCTCCTGTATACTTGTCAAATTCTTCTAATACATTCTTCTTTATGTCTACAAACAAGCTTAGTGAAAAAAACTGTGCAAATTAGTACAGTATTAATGTTAGCCATCTTTATATTTCAAGAAAAATTTCATATGAAAACAACAAATACTCTACACTACACTAGCTTGGACCCTAACTAAAGCTCTCTTTTCTTAATTTTTGGATTCAATATGAATAACACAAGATTGCAGTGTGCAAAAATGTCGGGAGTCTCTTACAGATGAAATGGCTCTAGCGTGGTAAGTGGATAGACATATATGAAGCTCCTCTACTGCACTGATATCAATAACAGGACTGTAAGTGGATGAAGTGTCGTCAATCTGTGTGCGGTTTCCTGTATTTAACCTTCTCGTTGGATGCCACTCCATTAGTGTGACCGTTTATTGATCCGTTTGAGTAATCGGTCTTCCGAGATCCCACATGTCTCTTATAGGTCTGTGGAGCAAAGAACGAGAACATTTTGAGCAATTTTTCAAGCCATACTTTCGTATAATAACATTCTTTATGCTGAATTGCTTTACCTTTATGTAGAAGTTTGTGAAGAGTAAGATGAGAGTGATCATATAAGTGATTTGGAAATACAGCCAGCCCATTGGGAAACCACATGGCCAAACCACAGCACAAGATGTCTGGAACATGGTCAGGACAAACTGGACCTGCAAGAGGAAACAACCATCAGTGATCCACCATTGATCATTCTTGAATAGGAGTGATTCTTCATTTAGCTTAAATAGGCTAACACAAGTTTGCTTGTGGTCAATTGACTTTTGAGTTTAAAAGTCTAAATTCTGGCCGATGTAACCAGAATGTATATTTTCCAAGCATTTTGTCTTGAAAAACATACTAGGAAAGCATACTAGACTCAGAAAACCTCCCCTAATTGGAAAATTACCCTTGAGTAAAAGACATGGGGCCAGATTTACTAACAGCTTGGGCCAGTGCAAAACTGTCTTTTGGCATTAAAATAGTATTGGTAGTACTTTAGTCAGGATTTACTAAAGACGCACAGTGAATAATTAGCGCCAAAAAGGCATGGACAGTTATTTTTGCGCCTGGCCTTATTGAATATGCATTTGTAGGAGTTTTTCTTTCAGATGCAAAATTTATGGGAGGAGATTATTAAAATTAATCACGCAACTCGATTTACTAACATTTGCGCTCGTCGAATTACTGATATTTGCTCCATTATTTAAAGCCCAAAAAAAGCATGTCTTAAACAGGCAGTAATTTGCGCTGCTCTTGGTAGATTGCGCTGGTCATTATGGAAATGATCTGGCTGTGTCTGTGTTCTTTAATGTGCGCAGTGTTAGTAAATCAAATGCAGAATTTTCCCCTCCCATCAGCGCTTTTATGGAATTGTGCTTTAATGCCAATTTGCCCTGTTTAGTAAATCTGGCCCATGGACTAATGAGCATGCTGAAACTTGTGTCCTATATTTTTAAATTGAAAATAGCAGTGAACACATATTTCATTACAACAAAGCACTTGGTATGTTAATAAAGTGAAAGAAATAAAGTGTCCTTATAGAAGTTTGGAGTAAAAGTGTATACTTGCCAGCTGCCCTTGAGTGATGTACTTTTTCCACCACAGATACGGTCTCATGGCTGGGACCGCAGAGAGGCCGTAATACGAGTACATCAGCACATGGATGAAGCTGTTAAACGTGGCACCAAAATAGGCTGATGAAAAGAGCAGTAATATCAGTATTAATCACAAATCGAATCAACCACTGAGGCATCACATTAGGTTCCCTATGAAACAACTTCATATGCTTTAAAATGTATAATCTCAGATTTATTATGATTTTTTTTTTTTTAATTTCATGAATAGTCAGCATTACACACCTCAATCAATAATCGGTAACCACAATCTATTCTAAGAAGTAAATGGATCCGTTAATGCCAGAGATCAACTGAACAAACTCCTTTCAATATCACGTTGCATTATGCAAACAGTTATTTAAAGACCACCTGGACAAGCATTTTAACCCTGTTCTGTTTGCTTTGTTTTTATGCATCTGAATAATTCAGCATATAAAATGCAGCATAAGCTCCTTCAGAAGCCTTTGACTGTGAAACCAGGGGAGTTTCTTTGCGAGGAACTTA
Source organism: Spinibarbus caldwelli (assembly GCA_039654775.1). Taxonomy (NCBI): domain Eukaryota; kingdom Metazoa; phylum Chordata; class Actinopteri; order Cypriniformes; family Cyprinidae; genus Spinibarbus; species Spinibarbus caldwelli. Next base: position 29,513,528 of record CM077243.1, read on the forward strand.
CAGTGGCCACATGGCACCCAGTTCATGACGAACCACCAGATGTTGAGCATGGTGGCGTGATGGTAGACATGCAGGAAGGTGATCTGGTGGTTGTTCTTCCTCAGAATGAAGAAGAAAGTGTCCATAAACTCAATGAGTTTGGAGAAGTAATACCACCAAAGTACGTTCATCATCTGAAGAGAGATTGAAAGAGGAAAAAAATTACACAAGATGTAATTTCACCAAAGATATCACAAACATGCAACATGCAAACACACATCAGTTACATGAAGTCATGAAATCACTAGGGCTGCAATGATTCTCAGTCCACTTCTGATTTCC